>CM022303.1:465538912-465578049 GCA_011799875.1 Thinopyrum elongatum
CAAGGAGTCAGCAGAGATAGCGCCAGCATCGAGACGAGCCGCCTTGGCTTTTCTGAGATAACAGCTAGCACAGTCGATGTGCACGGGGCTTTGGCTCGACGGAGCACTCTTCGAGTGCGTGTTTTGCGGGGAGACACCAGCCTTTGCTTCTGAGGTCTGCCAGGTGAATGTCATTCCATAGGGCCTTCTGCAGTTCACGATGACAACAACATCAATTTTACACATTCGATCGCGAATCGACCAATGGAACAGCACAAGTGAAAACCGATCGTACTTGCCGGGAACTGGCCAAACCCGTCCACAGTGTCCACCTCCGCTGTTTGAAGGAAATATGCCCTAGAGCAATAATTACAGTTATGATTTTTCCTTAATGTCATGTAATGTTGATTATTCATGCTAGAATGGTATTAACCGGAAACTTGATACATGTGTGAATACATAGACCAACATAGAGTGTCACTATATGGCTCTACTTGACTAGTCTTCGTTAATCAAAGATGGGTTTCTGTTTCCTAATCCATAGACATGAGTTGTCGATATTGATAACGGGATCACATCATTAGGAGAAATGATGTGATTGACTTGTGACCCATTCCGTGCGCGTAGCACTTTGATCGTTTCGTATTGCTAGCTGCTTTCTCCTTCATGCTTATACATGTTTTCCTATGACCTATGAGATTATGCCTCCCTTTTAACCGGAGAACACTTTTGTGTGTCTACGAAACGTCACACACCATCAACGTACTGGGTTGATTATAAATGTGCTCTACAGGTGTCTCCGAAGGTACTGTTGAGTGGGCGTATTTCGAGATTAGGATTTGCTCACTTTCCTCCTGATTGTCGGAGAGGTATCTCTGGGCCCCACTCGGTAATGCAACGCACTATATATCCTGCAGCAAGCTTGTAACTAATGACAGTTATGTGCGGGAAGATGTATTACTGTAACGATAAAGAGACTGCGGTGCGTAAACTAGATTGAACTAGTAATTGAGAGTCCCGACGAGTCGAATCTGCGGTGCAAGTAACATAACGATGACAAAGGGAACAACGTCGTTGTTATGCGCGTGTTGACCGATAAAGATCGTCGTAGAATAGTGCAAACGCCATAATCTGAGCATCAGTTTCCGCTATTGGTTTTGCCAGAGACGTGTCTCGTCATGGTCTACATAGGTCTCTGAACCCGTAGGGTCCGCACGCTTTGAAAAGTTCGGTGACGAATCGGTTATTATGAGGTATGTGAGTTTGATGACCGAAGAGTGTGTTCGGTATGTCCCGGAGAGATCGGGGACATATGACGTAGAGTCTCGAAATGCGAGAGTCGAGAGGTAAAGATTGATATATTGGAAGGTATATTCGGACATCGGAAAGGTTTTCGAGTGATTCGGGTATTTTCGGGAGTACCGGGTACGGGAATTGTATTTGGGCCTCATGGGCCATACGGGAAAGGGAGACAGAAAGGCTAAGTGGGTGGCTGCCCCTTCCCCATGGACTGGTCCCGAATGGACTAGGGAAAGGGGGCCCCCCTTTCCTTCCTTCTCTCTCTCCCGTTCCCCCTTTTCCTATTCATGTGGGGAGTGGAATCTCAATCCGACTCAGGATAGGGAGTCCTCTCTATGACTCCACCCTTTGGGCGCGCCCCTGTGAAGGGCCGGCCTCCCCTACCTCATCCTTATATATGGTGGCCAGGGGGCACCCCATAGACACACACAATTGATCATTGATCTCTTAGCCGTGTGCGGTGCCCCCCTCACACCATAATCCTACCTCGATCATATCGAAAATCAGGCTTAGGCGAAGCCGCTCGTGTGTGGTAGCATTCACATCACCGTCTCACACACGCCGGCGTGCGTTGACTGACGAAACTTCTTCCTGTTGAAGCTTTGCTGAATCAGCGCCTCGCGTGGACGTACCATCCGAGTGAATGACACGTGTGCGAAACTCAGATAGGGTGCCGTGCGTTCGGTTACTGGATCGGTCGGATTGTGAACTAGGTAACGGACTACATCACCGGTTGTGCTAACGCTTCCGTTTTTCGGTCTACGAGGGTACGTGGACACCATCTCCACCTCTCGTTGCCTATGCCATGACACCATGATCCTGGTGTTGTGCATAGGTAAATTTTTTGACAATTACTACGTTCCCCAATAGTGGCATACCGAGCAGGTTTTATGGCGTACTGTTATATGCACGCAGTAGAACACAAGTGAGTGTGGGCATACAAGTCATACTGCTTACCAGCCACGTCACACTTTGGTTTCGACGTTATTGTTGGTAAGCGGCCGGACCGACATTACTGCGTACCTTTATGCGAGACTGGTTTTACCCGCCGTGCTTTGCACATAGGATGAGTGACGTTTGTCAGTTTCTCCAACTAGGTGAAACACTAGTGGGCACAGCCGGTCCCTGTGAAGGTTAAAACCGCACTAACTTGACGAACTATCGTTTGTTGGTTATTTTGATGCGTAGGTAGAACCGGTTCTTGGTGCTCAGCCCGTAGTAGCCACTAAAACTTGCAACAACCAAAGTAGAGGACTATATACTGTTTTGCAGGATCATGTTTGTGATGTGATATGGTCAAGACATGATGCTATATTTATTGTATGAGATTATCATGTTTTGTAACTTGAGTTATCGGCAACTGCAGGAGCCCAATAGGGTTATGCGTTGATTGTATGCAACTCACCAGCGCCCGTAATTGCTTTAACTTATCACCTAAGACGGTTTTTACCAGCGATAGTTCGTGAGAAGCACTAGTTGCGAGAACGAAACTGATGCTACATGGAGATAAGGTGTCCGCCAGTAACGATGGGTCAGATCATGTGAGATGCTAATCGGAGTATGGAGATCACAAGCACAAGATGATGATGGGCCATATCATATCACTGATATTGATTGATGTATGTGTTACCTCTTATGCACAAAATCTTTATTTTGCGTTGTGTTGACGGGTTAGTTTACATTAAATTAAATCTCTCACAAATTTCTAAGGTAATAAAAGTGTTCCCTGAGTATGCAACCGTGTTCCAAAGGTTTTCGTCTGCCCGAGACACCCACTCGCTGATGTCGGGTTGATGTGATGAGCTCATCACGTTCACTACAACGGGTGCAAAGCCACGTTTGTGCCACCAGAAAATACTGCGGATTAACACTGACAGCCTAGCATAATGGTGATATGGCCCTCTGGAAACACGAGACCGAAAGGTCGTCAGGCGTGAATCATATATAGTAGATATGATCTCAACATAGTGATGCATCACCATTGAAAAATCTTGCCATTTCACACGTGATGATCGGTTCTGGGTTACTGGATTTGTGACACGTGAATCACGTAGAGATTAGAGTGAGGTTCGATCCTAGTGGGAGTTTTGACTATATGATTAATTGAACTTAAATTTATCATGAATTAGTACCTGATAGTATTTGCATGTCTATGTTGTTGTTGATCAATGGCCGCGCTGCGTACTGTTCCTTGAATTTTGAGTATGTTCAGAGAAAAAATAAGTTGAAAGATATATAGCAATGATGCGGGACTAGTTCCGTGATCTGAGGTTTATCCTCATTGTTGCACTGAAGAATTATTGTCTTGATGCACCACTAGGTGACAGACCTAGTGTAGGAGCAGATAGCAAAAACCGTTATGAACGTTTAGCAAGCTCGAATGATGACACACTTCGATAGTTAGTTGCGCCCATGATGTAGGCTTAGAATCGGGACTCAGATGACGTTTGAAGAACGGAGCATTTAATTAGATGTTCCAAGAGCTGAAATCGGTTTATTTCCAGACTCATTGCCGCGTGTCGAGAGGTATGTGGACCAGTTGAAAATACGTTGCACCCTACAAGATGTGAAGGAGGGAATGGAGAAGCTCAACCAGGTGAGGCATGGTGCTCAGAATGTCTGCAGTACTAATAATGCTTGAATAAGTGGGAGTTTATATCTTACCAGATAAGATAGTATTGACCAGAATGTCTCTAGTCACTATCACCAAGTTACTGGAATACTTATGGGATGAACTAAATATGATGGGATGACAAAAACGATTTCCCGTAGCTCTTCGTGATGCTGAAATCAACGAATGGTTCAAAATAGAAAAGAGCATCAATACTTGTTGATGTGTTAACAAGACCACTATTTCAAGAAAAAGGGCAATAGGGAAGAAGGGGAAACTCAAGAGAATAGCAAGCAAGTTGCTACTCCCGGGAAGAAAGCCCAATTGCGATCCACAAGCCTGAAACTGAGTGCTTCTACTGCAAAGGGACTGGTCACTGGAAGCAGAACTGTCCCAAGTATTTGGCGTAAGAAGGATGCAAAGTGAACACAGGTTATTTGATATACAGTTATTGAGTGTATTTTGTACTAGTGGTTCATAGTAGCCACCTGGGTTATTTGATACCGTTCATCGTTGCTATGATTAGTAACTCGAAACAGTGTGTTGCAAAAGGAACAGAGACTAGTTGAGGACGAGGTGACGATGTGTGTTGGAAGAGATTCCAAGGTTGATAAGATCACCATCGCACACTCCTCTATTTTTGGATTAGTGTTGAACCTAAATAAATGTTATTGGTTGTTTGGCGTTGAGCATAGAATATGATTGACATATTTTATTGCAAAATAATGTTATTTTGGTGTTTCCGTTGAGCATGAAATGATGGGATCATGTTTGTTTGCAATACGGTTTTTCATTTAAGTCAGAGATAATTTTGTTTTCTGTTTACATGAATAAAACTTCTACGTCATACACCCAATGTAAATGGTTTATTGAATCTCGTTTTGTAGTGATACACATATTCATAATATTGAAGCCAAGATGCAAAGTTAGTAATGATAGTGCAACTTATTTGTGGCACTAGCCGTTTAGGTCATATTGGGTGTAAAGCGCATGAAAGAAACTCCATACTGATGACTTTTGAATCACTTGATTGCATCATTGATGCTTGCGAACCATCCTCAATAGGCAAGATGACTAAACCTCCGTTCGCCGAACAATGGAGCGAGCTACGGACTTATTGGAAATAATACATACCGATGTATGCGGGCCCGATGAGTATTGGGCTCGCGGCGGGTATCGTTATTTTTCTGACCTTCACAGATGATTTGAGCAGATATGGGTTATATCTCACTTAATGACAACACAAGTCTAAACGTGATAAAGTCCAAAGATTCTAGAGTGCAAGTAAGAAAATCTCTCGTAACAAGAAAAATAAGTTTGCGAACGATCTGATCGCGGAGGCAAATATTTGAGTTTACGAGTTTGGCTCATTTTAAAAATGTGGAATAGTTTCGCAACTCCGCCACCTTGGAACACAAACCACAGTGTAACGGTGTGTCCCGAACGTCGTAACCGACTTTTATGATATTGTGCGATCTATGAGGTCTCTACTGATTAACCACGATTGTTTGGGGATTCATGTAGAGACAGCTGCATTCACCGTTAATAGGCCACCCATCTAAATCCGTTGAGGACGACACCTGTATGAACTGGGTTTGGCAAGAAACCTAAGCGTCGTTTCTTAAATTTGGGGCTGCGATCTTATGTGAAAAAGCTTCAGCCTGATAAGCTCGAACCCAAATCGTAGAAGTGCGTCTTCATAGAGGTACCCAAAAGAAACTGTTTGGGTACACCTTCTATCACAGATCCGAAGGCAAGATATTGTTGCTAAGAATGGATCCTTCTAGAGAAGGAGTTTCTCTCGAAAGAAGTGAGTGGGAGGAAAGTAGAACTTGATGAGGTAGTAGTGTACCGTTCTCTGGAATTGGAAAGTAGTGCATCACAGAAATTAGTTTCCAGTGATGCCTACAAAAACCAATTAGTGAGGAGCTAATGTGATGATCATGAAACTTCAGATCAAGTTACTACAAGAACCTCGTAGGTCCCAACAGAGTACGTGTCGTTCTCTAGAGTGGTACGGTAATCCTGTTCTGGAAGTCATGTTACTAGACCACTGACCCTACGAACTATGAGAGAGATGATGAGCCCAGATTCCGCGAAATGGCTTTGAGGCCATGAATCTGAGCATGGATCCATGTTATGAGACAAAGTATGGACTTGGTTGATTGCCCGATGATCGCAAGTCATTGAGATAATGGATCTTCAAGAGGAAACAGACGCTGATAGTAGTGGTTTTCTCTATCTACAAGGCTCGAATTGTCGCAGTTTTCGACAGTTCAAGGTGTTGACTACGATGAGATTTTCTCACTTGTATCATGCTTAAGTCTTGTCCGAATCATGTTAGCATTCCGCTTTAATGAAATCTGGCAAATGGATGTCAAACACTACATTTCTTTAATGATTTATTAAAGAAGAGTTGTATATATGGCAACCAAAAGGGTTTTGTCAATCCTAAAGGTGCTAACAAGTGTGCAAGCTCCAGCATCCATCTATGGCCTGGTGCAAGCATCTCGGGTTGAATATACTCTTTGATTAGTTGATAACCTAATGGTTTTTATACAGACTTATGGTGAAGCCTGTATTTACAAGAAAAGGGGTGGTGGTGCTTCTGTAGCATTTCTGATATTATAGTGGATGACTATTGCATGATTGGAAATGATATAGAATTTCTGGATAGCATAGAAGATATCGTTGAATAATAATTTTTCAATAAAAGACCTCGGTGAAGCTGCTTAAGTATTGGCATCAATCTATAGGGATAGATTGAGCGCTAATAAGACTTTCACAAGCACATAACCTTGACAAAGTTTTGAAGGAGTTCAAAAGTATCAGTAAAGAAAGAGTTCTTGCCTGTATTCAAGGTATAAAGTTTGAGTAAGACTCAAGCAGACCACAGGCAGAAGATAAGAGAGAATGAAAGTCTTCGTATGCCTCAGCCCATAGGTTCTATAAAGTATGCCATGCTATGTACACCAGACCAGTTGTGTCCTTGCTTTGAGTTTAGCAAGGAGGTACGATAGTGATCTAGGGATAGATCACGGGATAGCGGTCCAAAGTTAATCCTTAGTTACCTAAGAGGCTAAGGAAATATTCTCGGTTAGGAGGTGATAAATATGCGTCGTAAAAGGTTACATCGATTGCAAAGCTTTTACACCGATCCAGATGACTCAGAGTCTCAATCTGGATACATATGGAAAGTGGGAGCAATTAGCTAGAGTAGCTCCGTGCAGAGCCATTGTAAACATAGAAAATTTGCAAAATACTACGGATCTGAATGTGGCAGACCCGTTGACTAAACTTCTCTCACAAGCAAACTTGATCACCACTAAGTACTCTTGGTGTTAAACACATGGCGATGTGAACTGATTATTGACTCTAGTAAACCCTTTTGATGTTGGTCACATACGATGTGAACTTGGTGTTTAATCACATGGTGATGTGAACTATTGGTGTTAACTATACATGGCGATGACTGATTATGACTCTAGTGCAGGTGGAGGTGCTGAAGGAATATGCCCTAGAGGCATAATAAACGTTATTATTTTTCCTATGTCATGAAAATGTTTATTATTCATGCTATGTATGTTATTAACCGGAACTTGATACATGTGTTGAATACATAGACAAAAAGAGTGTCTAGTATGCCTCTACTTGACTACCCGTAATCAAAGATGGTTATGTTTCCAACCAACAATAGACATGAGTTGCATTGATTACGGATCACATCATTAGGAGATATGTTATTTGAACTTGACCCATTCCCTTTTAACTTAGCGCCTTGATCGTTTAGTAGGTGCTAGTGGTTCTTCATGACTTTCCATGTTCCCCTATGACTATGAAGATTATGCACCTCCCGTACCGGAGACACTTTGTGTGCTACCAAATGTCACAACGTAACTGAGTGATTATAAAGGTGCTCTACAGTGGTCTCCAAAGTGTACTTGTTGGATTTGGCGTATTTCGAGATTAGGATTTGTCACTACACTGCCGATTGTCGAGAGGTTTCTCTGGCCCCCACTCGGTAATGCACATCACTATAAGCCTTGCCATTGTAACTATGGAGTTAGTTGCGGGATATGTATTACGGAATGAGTAAAGAGACTTGCCCGTGTAACGCAGATTGAAACTAGGTATTGAGATACCGAACGATCGAATCTCGCACAGTAACATACCGATGACAAAGGAACAACGTTATTTTTATGGCGGTTTGACCGATAAAGATCTTTGTAGAATATGTGGGGAGCCAATATGAGCATCCAGGTTCCGCTATTGGTTATTGACCGAAACGTGTCTCGGTCATGTCTACATTAGTTCTCGAACCCGAATGTCCGCACCGATTAAAGTTCGATGACGATCGGTATTATTGAGTTTATTTGATTTGATGACCGAAGTTTGTTCGGAGTCCCGATTGAGATCGGGGACAGACGGAGTCTCGAATTGGTCGAGAGGTAAAGATCGAATATTGAGAAGGCTATATTCGGACATCGGAAATGTTCCGATTGATTCGGGTATTTTTCGGAGTACCTGGAGAGTTACGGGAATTCGTATTGGGCCTTAATGGGCACACGGAAAGGAGAGAAAGGCCTCAAGGTGGCTGCGCCCCTTCCCCATGTGACTGTCCGAATTGGACTAGGGAAAGGGGGCGCCCCTTCCTTCCTTCTCCTTCTCCCCTTCCCCTTTTTCCTATTCCAGGTGGGAGTGGAATCCACTAGGACTAGGGAGTCCTAGTAGGACTCCACACCTTGGGCGCGGCCCTGTGAGGGCCGGCCTCCGTCCTCCCCCATCCTTTTATACTTGGCCAGGGGGCACCCCATAGAACACAACAATTGATCATCTGATCTCTTAGCCGTGTGGGGCTGCCCCCCTCCACCATAATCCCACCTCGATCATATCGCAACGGTGCTAGCCAAAGCCCTGCGTTGGGTAGCATCACCATCAACCGTCACCACGCCGTCGTGCTGACGAAACTCTCCTGTGAAGCTTTGCTGGATCGGAGCTCGCGTGACAATCATCAAGTTGAACGTGTGCTGAACTCGGCAGGTGTGCCGTGCGTTCGGTACTTGATCGGTTCGGACGTGAAGACTACGACTACATCAACCGCGTTGTGCATAACTCGCCCTTTCCGTCTACGAGGGTACGTGGACACATCTCCCTCTCGTTGCTATGCATCACCAATGATCCTGTGTGTGCGTAGGAAATTTTTGAAATTACTACGTTCCCCAATTCATGTTCCTATCAATTCTGCTGGGCGACGGTTGTCGAAGGACAGCTCTTGACCAACCAATTCTCATCGGTCAGCAAAAGTTACAAAAAGATTGCAAGAGTAAAAAGAGATAACACTCATGGTGAGTTACAGTGCACGGTGACCTTGATTCTGGGAAAGCCTTCCGAGGTTTCGGTGGAGCGACCTGAGATGTTTCGCGTATCTTCTCATCGGATCTGGCATCGCCGTCCGAGTACGCTTTGGGTTCCTGACACTCGACGCCAAGGCCTTGTCCTGGTTGGCAGTCGAATCTTGGTTTCGCTTTGGTTCAACACTCTCGGTGTCGTGGAGGGGACTCGAACTTCTTCACTGTGTCTTCTGAGTCGTCACTGCTGGCCCTCAGTATCTTGGCATATCTGTCCCAGCACTTCCACCTCCTCATCTACTCAGCACCTCCAGCAAGCTGTTCTCTCATGTTCGACACAGGTGAAAACATCTTGTGAACTCCTGCGAAGTACAAAAATCAAATCAGTCGGCTTATCAATCCAGTGCTATAGGTGAGAAACAAAAGGAGACAACACTCACAAAGTCACGCCTCCTCCTCCCTGGTAGGTGCTCGGTTTGAAGGGCAAGATCCGCCTGGATCCAACGAGATTGTCGCAGCCCCGGTGAGCTGCTCAGCCATTGCTTCAACGGTCTCTCGCTTAACCCTCTCTGGATGGTCCGAGTCGAGTCGTCTGGGCCCCTAACACCCACAATGGGATGGTCCGTGCTTGCGAGGCTGAATTCGTCGACTGAGGAACACCTCCAACAGATCTAAGCCTGTCACACTCCCGCCTCGGATTAACTCGACTACAGATTACTACCAAGACCGCCACTTTAGCTTTCTCCTCTTGTCCGACACGTGAGCGGGGAAGTCGTTGACCCTTGCGGACATATAAGAGGAAGGCCAGTCGACATACCGGGGATGGAACGTCATTGCAGTAAAACCGGTTGACTGCCAACCTCTAACGGACTCGGAAAAGTCATGGCGGGGAATGCGCTCCTGCCTCACAATCTGAACGCCTAGACCACCACAGTCTGAAGCTGAACCACTGGTCCTCTGGTCACTACGGATTGCTTTCTTGCCGACTGAGAATGGCATGTTGAAATATGCTTGAACGACCCCCTGTGGGATACAAACCCAGGAATTTTCACACATGGAAACGAAGGCGGCAAGATATGATATGGCATTCGGGGGAATGTGATGGAGTTGAGCACCGAAGAAATTATAGAAACCCTCGAAAAACACGGATGGGGGGGCAAAGAGAAACCTCTCTCTCCACGTGGGTGAGGAGGAGGACCCGCTCTCCGGGGCCGTGGTGGCAGGCTCGACCTCCCTTTCCTCCGGCAGCCTCCAAACCCTGGGACTTATAGACCATCGGCGGCGAGCCTCGAGGTCCTCCGTCGTGACCGTCGACCGCGCCAGTGCCCTGATCCAGCCCGGTGAAGGCGCGGCCCGGAGCTCGACGCCTTCTTCACCTTGGACGCTTCCGCCTTCTTGGCGCATCTCCAGCTTCGCCTGTCTTGTCCTTCTCCTCTCCCGCGGCAGTCATCGGAGTCGAGCGGGATCGCGCGGCGCGGAGTGCGGAAGAGGTGTGTAGACGAGCGAGAAAGGGGAAAAGTGGAGGGGGACTGTTCCGGCCCTCGCCGCTCGGCCTCTTATAACGACGCGACAGAGTCACTGATATGGTGGCCACGAGATCCCAGCGCATCCCATTATGGAGACTGCGCGGTACTGGCGGTAAAGGTGGAGCGAAAATCAAGGAGTCCCGCCCCCACTTGCCCAGCTTACTGCTTGTTGCCGATCCGCGCGCTTCTCAAAATTTTTGAATCCCGCAAGAAATCCGACTTGGCAGTCAAAACCGATTGCGTCAGAAGATTTCTTGTTCATCGGTCCGCGACCCGACGCTCGGGATCAGTCGGTCCACACATCAGCCAAACTCAGGATCACTCGGTCGCACATCGGCATCGGAATCTATCGAGGCTAGACAAGGATTAAGCACTCGGGTATCCGCAGATCTCATCTAATACTCCTCCGGGCATTGAGTCTAGCAGCCAAACCCCTCCCAATCCTCTTCACTCGAACCCCGATCCATTCGGGGCTAATGAACGAGGACACGTACCTAGGGTAGGGTTCTAGGCCTGACCTACAACCCACCCAAGACACCACATACAAGATCCAAGGCCCACAAGGTTATGAAGGAGTCACCGACTGAGACCACCACCGCCACTTAGCAGACCACTCGGACGAGGGATTCACTCGGTAGCCCACCGCACCTCGCCTATCTCTGTTCACTCGGTTAGCAGCGTCACCGACAACGAGACCAAGAATCACCAACCGCCCCGCAAGGTCACGGGATCAGTTCGCCACCATAAAGTGCATCTAATACTGACGTTACCAGTAACGCTCGCACCCTTTACTCTCCATTGAACCCTTGGGTAATGGGGCTTCATGAGGGCCAGCAACTCTATATAAGCCGCCCCTCCTCTCGCTCACAAGGGTTCACACCCCTTGTAAAACATCAACACACGATAACAAAGCTCCTGCAAGCACCGATACGTAGGGTCTTTACCTCTTCCAAGAGGGGCCTGTAACTCGTAATCCGAGTGTACAACCTCACCGTAGTAGGCTCTGCCCTCCTATCGTACCCCTATCCTCTACTGTCAGATCTGTTCCCACAAGCAGGCATCGATGATATCGACGGCTGTCGAACCCGAAGTGTGGGGGTGGGCATTCTAACCTGTGACATAGCTCCTGCGTCAACGCGTCGCTGTCGACGACCTCAATGTCTACCGACGTCCGCGACATGGCAGAATACTCTAGCCCGTTGATGAAAGGCTCGTCCGGTCCAGTAATCGTCGTCAGCTTCCTCGGCGGCCACCTCGCCGACATCGGCGAAGAGGCCGTGGTAAAGCCCTTTTGGGCCATTCGCTCCTCGAGCTCCCCGGGAAGCGTAGCCGGCCGGCTTAGCTGCGACGCTCTGGATGGGGGAGGGGTGGGATGGGGATCTGTGGGGAAGGGGGCATTTTCGCAGGGTCCATCTAAGAAACTCAGAGCGGCGGGTATGTATATCGGTGGGTAAACTGCAAACGGGCAGACCGGCAGAGGTTGACGATGGAGGCGGCGCGGCGGCGACGACCTACCTAGGTTTCGAGCGAGGGATGGGTGTGTGTATGTGTGTTGAGTGGGGATTTGGGGTGTGTGTCTGTGTGGAGGGGTCCAGGTGCGTGTTTGACGAAATGCCCGCGGTACTCAAAATTTTACTAGTGGCGAGTAAAAATGTTGGGGGCTACCGAAAATTTGGATCAAGGTATTGAAGCAGAGCGGGGCAGGAGTAGACAAACTCACACACGGTTAAAATAATAATCGTGTGCTATCAAACAAAAAACACTACAAACTACAGCCGAGCAGATATTTTTGAGATTGCAAGGGGATGCAGGAGGGAGTAAAAATGCCGGGGTAACTGAAAATTTGGATCTACTGATGAAACAGAGCGGGAGTAACAGACATCGCACACGTCCCCACACTAATCCGTGTGCTATCAAACAGAAAAACCATCAGGCGGGTAATATTTTTGAGATTGCGTGAGAGTGATATTTTTCGAGAGGGGGAGGAACCTCGTGGAATCCAATCTACTGTGATCATGTGGGTGATGGGCAGGGGCGCGGCACACGGGTAGTCCTAAGGAACCGTTTCTGTTCGTACCTGATCGCAGACGTTTGTTGCGTCTGACTCGTCTGTTGTTTATTAAATAAAATTGCGAAAAAACGTGGGAAAGGGTCGAGAAACACAAACACACTTGCAGTGGACCAAATATATGTATGAAAAGGGTGTTTTGATGTTCAAATACCCAATGCACAACTTGATGTGCACCTGTCGCACAAAGCGCACCTATATTTGCTAGCCCCCCCCCCCCCAGACACACACACACTGTCGTGTTGGCGGGGGGGGGGAATCCTACTAGAACGCATGCCCCAAAATTGCTAGGTCTGACATCTCACCCTACTGTAACACAAAACCGAAACGAGTACATCATGGTCACCCCCCCCCCCCCCCCCCCCCTGCTTCCGATCAATGTGGACTGTGTGCAGCCCACAAATGTGGTCTTTCTGGCATTAATGGGTGAGACCACATACGAACCACACCTGCGGGGTGCCCATTTGTGTTGTGTGTGTGTGTGTGTGTGTGTTTGGGTGTGTGTGTGTGTGTGAAAAACCTTTTGGTGTGATATTTAAACTACAAATCACAAATTTGATGTGGCACTGTGCATCGCAAATGTAACCGGACTCCCGGCCGCCACGGAGTTCATCTATGTGTGAAGTAGTACTATGCCCCCCCCCCCACACACATACTTGAGTCGGTGGGAGGGGGCATCTCACCAAGCGTATTGTACACGACAAGAAGAATCACCACCTGGTCGTATAACATCTCTTGGTTGTGATCAAGTCATGCATGACGTCACAGCGGCCCCACAAATAGGCTAGCTTGTCGCCGATAACCACGCGAGGGGTAGTCCTGGAACAACCACTGCGTGCATGTGGCCCACACTATGTATGAATGTCATGTGGTGTTTGAATATATCCATGCACACACTTTGATGTGGCACCGTGCTTTTGAACCGGAAAGTCCCCACACGGAGCAAGGGTTCATGACGCGTATAAATATATAATATATATATATATATAATTATATATATATATATCTATATATATTATAATATACTCCTAATGGAGCAGTTGGTAGTCTCGCTTCCAGGTTTTTTTTCGTCCCACCTCCCATGGTTTTTTTGGTACCTCCCCCACCTCGCTGGTTTTTTTTCGTAGATTTTTTTTCGTCCCCTCCCCCACTTCATCGGTTTATTTTCGTTCACCCTCTCACGCAACGAAAGAATCTGAACAGATCAGAACTTTCCATACTGTCGCAAGTTATATTTAGTAATGTAGAATCAATCACGAACAATCTCTAAAGATCAAATCTAAATTAATTAACCTTACCTTAAATCACTCATCACATTAATCTTACCTTAACTCAACGGATGGTAAATCAATCTCCAAACAAGGAAACAATCATCTAGGGAGCAGTAAATAAACTCCCTTTCTTATGACATGTTATGATATTCCCTTCCCTCTCCGTTGTCGAGCGTTCTTGATTCTCGAGCCTATGCTTGGGCTGCGTCACTGGGTCGCGACGGTCCGGAGGACGAGGATGGCGAGGCCGGGTGCCGCGGCAACCGCATTGGCCGCGACCCGGTGAAGAGGCGAGAAGGCGGTTCCTGGCCCTGCCGTGGCCGTGGCCCTGGAGTTGGTGCGGTGAACGCACTTGAAGGACCCGGCTGTTGGCCGGCGCGCAGACGCACTTGGAAGACGGGCCGTGGCCCGCGCCGGACGGCGCTGACACCGCCCGGGCCACCTCCTCCCCGTATTCTTGGAGCTGTGGCTGGCCGATTACATGAAATATTCCCTCAGTTTGTGTGGCAAATATAATACACATAACCATATTGTTATGCACTAGCGTGTGTGTGTGAATAGATAGGATTATGGTCCCGTCCCAATAAGATGGATATGTGTGGTGTGTGTGTTAGGAAGAGAGAGAGAGAGGGGGAGAGAGTGAGGGAAGAGGGAGGGAGAGAGTGTGTGTGTGAGATTTGATTGGTAAAAAAGGTCGCCATAGTCACTTGGATATGTATGAGAATATTAAAATTGAACTCTTAAAGTTAATGTGGCCCCCGTTGCAACGCCGGGCGTTCTTCTAGTAATATATATAGAGAGAAGAAAACAAAAAGAAAAAAGTTTTCGCTGGCGCGGCTGCAATCACAAGCGCTCATTCGCGTGGGGATCTGGTCCCTCCTCTTACCTCATTTGCATTTTTCATTTGATGCTTTTTTCCTCTTATAAGAAAGCGACCACGCGGGCTGCAACATGGCCAGAACTAGGCCTGCCAAGCGCAGTGCAGCAGGCTTGACCACCGGCCTTCGGCCCATGCGGTTCCAGGGAATGCCTGGAGAACCTTTTTCTGAAGGTTCGAACCTCCCCCTCTTTTTTTTTGCACTACGCCTTTGTTTTTAGTGTTCTGTCCAGACATTGGAGGGCCCATAGTCCGTACCTCCAGCGTCTGGGACGACGGCGAAGTCTTCCGGCAGCTCAACGGCGTCGAACGTGGTGCTCGTTGGTTTGTACCGCCACAACCCCTGCCGACCACGTACACCATGACATGACGGCGTTGACCACCACGCGTACGGGCGCTGGAGGAACCGCACGTCGTTGCCGCCGTGCATGGCTCCCGAAATCGCGTGCTGCCACCCCCCTTTCGTGAACACGTTCACCTGCTCAATCCCAAAAAGGTGCCATGGCGTTAAGCATTAATTAGAAATTACAAAAAAAGCCATGAATATAAACGGATACAGCAGCTAATGACGTTTTTCGCTTAGGCATGAAATAACGATAAGGACGTGCATGCCTTACGTGGTAATGAACTCCAGTGGTCATGCATTGAAACGCCTTGCGGCGTCAACTCGAAGTCGACGGGCCGATCCCGCACGAAGAAACCCGTTCTCGCCCCCCACCTTCGCGAAGTGCCCCCAGGTTGGGCGTCGCCCGCGGCCACCGTAGGGGACAGAGGCAGGGCGCGCCCATTGGCCGCGACCTCCCCTGGCCTGTATCAGCATATAGCTAGGGTTTTGGCATTGCTCCTTCGCCCATTAGACCGGAGTCGCCGGAGACCAGGGCAATGATGCTCCGGTCGGGGGTCCAGGAAATGCTGTGCCACAGTCTGGAATGCTTGCGCGAGACCATGGCCGATACCAGGAAAACAAGTAGCACGAAAAAAATCCACAGAATATGATCGAACTCCAACCGCATACCCTATGAAGGGAGGGGCGAACCTTTCCCTCCCGAAGGCCATGAGAAAGCCTGGCAGCTTTCGCACGGCACACCAGTTCGGGATACAGCGGCCGCCTCGAACCAAGTCCGCCGCACCCGTCAACTCGCATAAAAGAAAATCTCCCGCAGCAGCTCCAGGTCCTCCAAGGACAACGCTTCCACCGAAGAGCAGCCAGCCATTGTGGCCCTAGACCTGGCTCAGGAGCGAGGAAGGGATGTGTGTGGGAACGCAGCGCAAGAGAGGTAGTGGAGAGAGCTGTTCGCCCGCCCGTCCCGCTTCTTATACTTATTATTTTAGAGTTATATCGCTTGCCTTCGCCAGGAGCCAGCAACATGAAGGGGACCCGCACTGCGCTTGCTACAGGGGCGTTCGCTGCGCTTTTTGCCCCCTGGTGTACGTGCGTTCTTCTCTCCGGAAGAATTCGCCCCTCTACTACTGCGTGCGACCAGAAGAAAACCAGTGAACTGTTTTCAAAAGGGAAGGGTTTGTAAAAAAATAGTTTTGTTTTTGGATAAACTTCCCGACCGGTGACAAACCGAAGAATTTTGTACACGGCATATAGTTCTGTAACTTCCATTTTTTCACTCCACACCATGAGAGCATGTACAGACGGATTTTTTTGACGAAACCGATCCTCGAAGCCCGCGGACACATCCAGGCGCGTCCACAGGGGGAACGCGAACGGGACATCAGCACTTGAAAAAATGTAATCCATCACACCACAGACATAACTCCAATCACTACGAGCTCACGCACACTACGTGGTGTACACACATCACCCGCTACTCCATCACTACTAACTAAACATACTTCAGACTGCCAAAGTGTGGGCACGTTCTGGCTATGGTGGAGTTAATCCACGGCTGCCGTGGAGCCCTTGCCGTTCTTTTCGAGAAGTACCGAATGAAGACGCTGATTGGAAGAAGAGATGCTCCAGCTGCCCGGGCCGCAAGGAAACATGCAGCAAAGGGGCGCACTGATGGTGGAACCCTTTGGTAGTCTCGAGCTACATTTCGCGGGTAACTGTAACGAGAAACGTTTGACGCTTCCCCCAGCCCCCTACCGACGAGGGGGGACCCTCGTTTTATTTTTGAGACGGAACCTCAACATACACCGAATTTTGACGAACTAAACGCCCGATTATGCTCTCGACTGCGCGGCGAGGGGGTGAACTTGCATTCAAGTGTTGGCGCCCAGTCAGTCAAAAAAGGTGAGCGCTATAGCGATCGGTATCACTGGAGGGGGACGTGGTACTAACAAGGTGGGTATAGCGTTTAGGGTAGTGAAAGGTGCATAGTCCGCTTTAAAAAGAGCCCCCTTTATACGAGTGTAAAAGTTTCTGCATGAAAAATGAGGTGTCACTTTGCATGTCATGTGTCGTTATGACAAAAAACAAGGAAACATGAGGCGTGTCACTGTCATGTTCAATTAGACCTTGGCCGACACGCTCACCAGGTCGCCGCAGCTGCCCAGCCGGATGAAGATCTCGTGGAGGACGTCCACGCTGCCCAACGCCGGGTGCACGCAGGTGCGTCGGGCCATCTGTTTGCAGATCTAGCGAAGAATGATCGGGAGGAAGGAGATGTTGTGGCGGCGTGGTAGTCAGATTACGGATGGGTAATGCGGGTTGAGCGTTTTGAATTGAGGGTCTTGCTATTTGGGTCAACAGATAGATGTGGAGACGCGGGGAAGCTCTGTTATACCGATGCGTAACAAAGATGCAGTGCCTGCAAAATGGTGCTCGGATTGTGGATGGACATCAGAACGCCCATGCACCTACTCTGCGCGCCTATTCCTTGGTTTCAAGTGGAGGATTCGCTCGCTCGCGTGAGGGATTCTCGGCCGGCATGCACCCTCCTTTTGTCAGGAAGAAAAGGCAACGTTTATAATATATCCGTTCCTGGAGCATAGCATGCAACCCTTTTCTACAGAAAGAGAATCATAGCAGCAAGTTCATACACGGGGAAGGCATATAATAACCACCCCTTCAAAAAAGTAGTCAGTTCTGCCAATAGCAACATGTCTATTGTTGAGCATGCAAGACAACCGCCATTTTTTGCTAGTTAAACCACTGTTTGATGACTTGGCGAGCTGGTGGTCTGAATTTTTTGCGCTTGAGGTTTAACCTTTTTTGTGTACAAACGAATGCTCGTCCTTGTTTAGTTAGTACAGCAGTTCAGGTCCTTTTTTCAGAGATGCGTTAACCTCCCATTAATTTTAGTCCTTTGGTAGCCATAACATGTTCGCCACTACTTTTGGCTGGCTCCTCCTCACACTTCAGGGCGACCTATTTTTTTCGTCCGCCCATGAACAATACGTCCCGCGGGTCTTGTGTAGTCTCAAAACCCGGCAGTGATTTTTTGGGAAGCGAAGCTGCTCCGGCTGCCGGGACCCGACTGATGATATACACCAGAGGGGCCCGACACCCCCCCCCCCCCCCCCCCCCTTTCCGAGAGTGAGGACCCTCCTTTTCAACTCTCATGACCTCTAGATGTAGGGACCCATCTGGAGGCGCGGAGGACATTCACGGTACCTGTATCCTAAAATGGACGGCGTCTCATTGTATGTAACGTTGGCCCCTCCTTTTCATATGCATTCCCATACCCCCGCCCCCCCCCACCCCCCCCCCCTCCCCACCCGGTCCCCAGCTCGATGATGAGACCCTCCTTCTATATGTCGAAACCTCACCCACGCCGATGGAGGGGGGACCCTTTGTTACGCACGAGGACCCTTTTACAGGACATATGTATATGCCGTGGAAAAAATCGGCACGGTGTGGTCTCACCGTAGTGGGAGGATCCTCCTTTTTTGGTTGTTAGAACCTCATGCAGACCGACCCGAGGAACCCTCTGATATGCGTGAGGAACCTTCGCGAGGCACAATACAAAAAAAACGGACGTTTGGTTTCCATAGACATTTGATACCGGTAGCACCGAATCGTATACCCCTCGCCATACTTTTGTTTGTCATAAGAGAATGCGTTCGCCATGCACCGCGTGGGGCACTTTTTTATGTTGTGCGTCCGTGAAATTCATTTAATATGCATGACACGTTTCAACCCTCCGCGCTGTAGAAGTTGGACGCAAAAATGCACCTTCCATTTTTTTACATGATAGGTGGTGTCTTCTTCTTCTGCACGGTCAAAGCCATATGTTATGTGATTGCCGGACCTCCTATATGCATTCCCATACCCCCCCCCCCCCCCTCCCCCCGGGGCAGACCCCCCACCACCTCGGAGAGTGAGAACCCTAACCCTCCCTTTTAGTGTCAGACCTCGCCCGCGCCGATGGGGGAACCCTCCTGTTTCGGCGGTCTTGCTCAAGTGGAGGGTTTCAGCGTGGGGGTCTCGTGTTTCGACCTGCTTCGTTGGGGTGAAAGATGAGTGTGGTAGGGAAGGGGGGGCGTGGGCGATGCGTGGGGGCATTGTCAGGTGAGTTGTGGTCGGTTCGGGGGTGTACGAAGGGGTGTGCATGCGGGGAGATGTTCCGATTGGGTGTGGTTGGTTGTGGGAGGGTGGGAAGTTTGTTGGGGAGGGGGGTAGCTTGGCATGTTGTGCAGGGGGGTGGTATTTAGGTAGGGGGAAGGGTAAAGGAGGGGCGCCAGAGAGGTGTGCAATCGTGGAGTGTGGGGTGTTGGGCGGGGTGTATTAAGGTAGCGTGTGTAGAGGTGGGGTAGAGTGATGTGGAATTGACTAGTGTTGATCGACGTGGATGGATAGGTATAGCTGGAACATGTAGATGAGGAGGTTAGTAAATTGGATGGGGGGTGGCTAGGGTGTACCTTCCCCTCCCCTTCCCCCTCCTTCTTCTTGCGCGCAAACAGTCGGGCTGCATGTGGTCTCAAGTAGGGGTGGGTAAACTCATTCGCCGGCACCATATATATATATGATATGAGGGGTGGGTAAACCCTCTGAGATGCGTGAGAATCAGTCTTGGGCAAGATACCAAAGACGGGCTTGGTTTTCATGACATTTTTGATACCACCGTAAAAGAACCAATCGATCCCCTTCATGACATTTACTTTTGTCAAATGAGAATGCTGTCGCCATGCGCCCGGGACACTTTTCATGTTTTGCGTCCATGAAAAATTCAATTTAATATATGCATTTGACACGTGTCAACCCGTTCAATTTTTTACATGATAGGTGTTCTTCATATTCTCATTCGGTCAAATATAATAATGACGTCGACCTCCTATATGCCATTCCCATCCCCCCCCCCCCCCCCCCCCTTTCCTCCCCCCCCATCCCCCCCCCCCCCCCCCCCCGCGCAGTCCCCCGGGCATCTAGAGATGAGAATGCCCTCCTTTTTAATTGTCGGACCTCACCCACGCCGATGGGGGGAACCCTCTGTTGCAACCGCAAGGAACCTGGCAGACCATTGTTATATTGCGGCGAACAATCGCCCCGCATGTGGTCTCACAGTAGGGGGTAAACTCCATCTTCACCCACGGAACAGTTGCCCCCTTTTGCAGTCCCAAATCAGCCTCTGCGTGTGCATGATTAGGCATCTCCAGAAAGACCAAACAACCCACCCCCATCTCACTCACACCGATGGAGAACCCTCTGAGAATGCGTTAGGACATTCACGGGACAACAGCGAGACCAAAAAACGAACGTTGGTTTCATAGACATCTGATACCGTAGCACCAACGATCCCCCTGTTGTGTCCTTGGTTTGTCATAAACGAAACGTGGCAAAACCATATGTAATGGATAGGCGAGTCCTTCTTCTCGCAACGGTCAAAAGCCCTATGTATATGACGCCGGACCTCTATATGCATTCCCCATACCATCCCCTCGGCCGTCCCCGCATCCTCGAGAGAGAGAACCCCTCCTGTTATTGTCGAACCCTCAACCGCAGCCGATGGGGGGCGCCACTTTTGCCACGCAAGGAACCGTACAGCACCCAATGTGGCCTATATGCATCCCATCCCCGCCCCCCCCCCCCCCCCCCCCCCCCCCCCCCGTCCCACCATCTCGAGAGCGAGAACCCTCCTCTGGTTTATTGTCGGAACCCCACCCCTCGATGGGGGAACCCTCTGTTGCGCGCAAATGAACCTTGCAGGCCCATATGTATATGGCGGTGAAACAATCTCCCCGCATGTGGTCTCATCACGGCAGGGGTGTAAACTCCATCGCGCACCCACGGAACAGTGCTCCCCTTTTTTTCCATGATGAGGCATCTCTCGAAAGAACAAAAACACCCCCATCTCGCCGTGGGAGAACCCTCCCTTTTGTCATGGTAGGACCTCACCTCGACACCTTTTGGAGGGCCTTTTAATGCGGAGGAACCGTTGCGGGCCATCAATACAAAAAATCGAACCATCACGGGCACACCGATGTCTGAGGTGATTATTCTTCTTCGCACACTCACCCTAATATATAGATAGACGTGGACCTCCTATAGGCCCCCCCATACACCCCCCCCCTCCCTAGGGCAGGCCCCCGCCATCTTTGATGATGACAACCCCTCCTTCTATAAGTCGGTCCCTCACGCCACGGCTGATGGGGGGAGGTGCCCTCTGTGAACGCGCGCGAACCATATTTTATGTGGACAGGCGAGTCTTCCTTCTCGCACGGTCAAAACCATTGTATATGACGCCGGACCTCCTATACTTTCCCATAACCACCACCCCTCCCCTCCCCCCCCGGCAGTCCCCGCCATCTCGAGAGAGAGAACCCTCCTTTTATTGTCGGAACCCTCACCCGCGTCGATGGGGGGGGTCGTAACCCTCTTTGCGCGCAAGGAATCCCCGTACAGGCACCCAGTGTGGCCCATATGCATTCCCACCGTGATGGTTCGTTTTTTGTATTGATGCCCGCAAAGGTTCCTCCCGCATTTAAAAGGCCCTCCAAAAAGGTGTCGCGTGAGGTCCTAACATGACAAAAGGGAGGGTTCTCCCTCGGCGAGATGGGGGGGCTGTTTTTGTTCTTTCGAGAGATGCCTAATCATGGAAAAAAAGGGGGCACTGTTCCGTGGGTGCCGCGATGAGTTTACACCCCTGCCGTGAGACCACATGCGGGGCCGATTGTTTCACCGCCATATACATATGGGCCTGCAAGGTTCATTGCGCGCAACAGAGGGTTCCCCCCATCGGAGTGGGTGGGGTTCCGACAATAAAAGAGGAGGGTTCTCGCTCTCGAGATGGTGGGGACGGGGGGGGGGGGGGGGGGGGGGATGGGAATGCATATAGGCACATGGGTGCTGTACGGTTCCTTGCGTGCAAAAGTGGGTTCCCCCCATCGGCGCGGTTGAGGTTCCGACAATAAACAGGAGGGGTTCTCTCTCTCGAGATGGCGGGGACTGCCGAGGGGATGGTATGGGAATGCATATAGGAGGTCCGGCGTCATATACATATGGTTTTGACCGTGCGAAGAAGAAGACTCGCCTATCCATATACATATGGTTTTGCCACGTTTCGTTTATGACAAACCAATGACACAACAGGGGGATCGATTCGGTGCTACGGTATCAGATGTCTATGAAACCAACGTTCGTTTTGGTATCGCTGTCCCGTGAATGTTCCTAACGCATCTCAGAGGGTTCTCCATCGGTGAGATGGGGGTGGGTTGTTTGGTTCTTTCGGGAGATGCCTAATCATGCACACGCGAGGCTGATTTGGACTGGAAAAAGGGGCAACTGTTCCGTGGGTGACACGATGAGTTTACACCCCTACTGTGAGACCACATGCGGGGCGATTGTTTCGCCGCCATATACATATGGTCCTGCCAGGTTCCTTGCGTGCAACAGAGGGTTCCCCCCATCGGCGTGGGTGAGGTCCCGACAATTAAAAAGGAGGGATTCTCACTCTCTAGATGCCGGGGACTGCGCGGGGGGTCTTTGGGGAATGTAACCTGAATGACCAATCGAATTAATACTTATATTTCTCGCAACATATCGATATACTGTCTCCACTCTGATAGCTAACAGTGCGATAGTAACACATACATCGCATGTCTCAATCATAAACAATGACCATAATAGATAACCATAGCACTGCTGGTGTGACGAGCAATTGTGGGCTTCCTCAGCACGAGACCGGAAGGCGATATGCCTCACAGCCGTGTGACGATCCCACAAGGCCATGACCTAGCAACCTGGGTTTGTCATGTCTGTGTCTCTGCCTGTCGTCCAGGGGTGGTGGTGGGTGTGAAGAAACTTTCTTCGAGAAAACTCATAGGGTTTGCAGCCGGTCTCGTGTCGCCATCTAAGAAACTAACCCATCACGCACTAAGTATCGATGAATGGACTGAATGCGATGAACGGTTGCTGACTGGCTGCCGCTTGCCGCGTAAAGTAAACATTGTAAAATTGATTTCGAACCTACAATCTGTTTAAAAGAATGTACAAAAGTAGGTGTTACCTAGGTTCCTCTGATATGTATGGCAGGAAGAGCCCCCCCTGGTTGTGTAAGTGAGGTGGGCGGCTGCAGACAATAGCTCCCAGTGTGAAGGAGGGTCTGCTCGCCATGAAGAGCTCCTGGTTGTGAGATAGGAGTGTCTGCTGCGCGAGAAGAGCTGCCCTGGTATGTGAGGTATGGTTACTGAAACGCTGCAAGAGTAGTAGTGGCGTGAAGCGGGAATTTAGAAAGACGACGAGGAATAGCAACATCCTCCATCTCCATGTAACGCTGCTGTAAATCCCGCGTAGCTGCTCATCAAGTCGACCTCAACACACAGAACGTTCTCTCGCATGGAATATATCTACACCACTTAGCAAGCGTTGCATTTAAGCGGAAACCTCCTCTAGCGTCCTCGCTGTCAAGTCTCACCCTGTCTACTGGAGAGTTTAACCATTACACGATCTCGTGCCTTTGCAGACCAACACGAAGAGTGAACTCAATTTTATATGTTCAAGTTCATAGCAAAAGCTAAACAATGGAAGACCATAGCACGTACCGGACTCGGGTTGCTGGTCCCAACACACAGAGGACAGTTGGGAACAGATCGCTGGTGAGAGGGGCTTCGATAGCTGATCAGGAGCTCCTGATGAACAATACGTGGTAAGTAGATCCAAACCCGAATTGTCCCGGTTAACGGCGCACGGAACTATCAGATCAACGCAGAATCATCCATATTTTGCTCAGGCGCAGTAATCGTCCATTCATACCACTAAGGGTCTAATGTCTGAAGCCAAGAATGCAGGACTTGTTTTCCATCCTCTCGGACTGTACTGAGATTGCATATGCCGTTCAATGATTCTTAGTTCTGCATGTCAGACCTACGAATTAAATAAGTATTACTTACTGGTCAGTGATCTGGTAACGTGGGAATACGGAGGGTCAGGTCTTGTCATAAACCGGAACTGTCTCAGTCACCCTATAAGAGCCTTTCCTCAACCGTCACAATCGGAACACACAACCTGGGCCTTGGTCATCCAATAGTGCCCAGATCTGCTTCCCGTGCGCAATAGATGAGTACGGTGCATCGACAGTGTGCACCCGTGGTTCTGCCATTGAACATCGTCTTGCCAACAACCACAAAATAATGCCTTGGGGATCGAATCTGTGCCTTCTGAAACTGAACATCGGGATATCCTAAGGGACAATCTTCATAGATACCAAACGGATTTGTATAAACTATCAATGGAGGCACAACATGAAAACAAATATTTTTTTAAAACTGGCCAGAAGGTTACCTAAAAACTGCATGCTCGAACACTTAAAAACGAGGCCCGTGAGGAGCGTTGTCTAAGGCCCGTAAGGAGTTGGCAACCGCATGCCAAAGCCAAAAAACGGGCCTTCACGATGCAGCCAACAGGTTCTGCCTCTAAAGGACCCTATGGCCGCACCGGCCAGAGGTAGATCATCCAACAAGTAAGTGACACATCCTGTAAGTCAGGCGCCATCTACTCCCCAGGTGGGAATTGAAATGTATGTGTCTCTGGTCCCATCTACTCTACTAAGCAGGTAAGAGTGTTGTCGTAAAGAAACGTTTCACTTGACTCTTTGTAAACTGCATTGGTTCACTGTCTCATGCCATGGCGGATGTTCAAACACTCATTCCCAATGTACCCCAACCAGCCGTGCAAGGGTTAGAAGTCCAATCCCAACTTAACTACAAAATAAAGAGAGTCATTATAATAGCTATCAAAAGTATGTCAAACATAGTAAGTCATTTTACGGACACAACTATTAACCCAGGAGCCGTGGTATCATCAGTTAGACTTTGGGGTGCGATGTGACCAACACGTCTAAGTTCTTGCCGCCGCTCCATAGTGCGCGCCGGTGCCCTCTATCGATATTACCATTAAGCAACGGATATGAAGCCATATCTGCAATTTCGAACAAGAAATCTCAGATGCACATTCAAAATAGTGCCACAGAGACTATTACACAATTAAAAATAGTCAAATATATTAACAAATTAAAAACTAGTCCAGACATATTACAATTAAAACATAGTCCACACACATATTACAAATTAAACATAGTCCAACACATTTTACAAATTAAAACAAGCCCACACATATTACAATTAAAACCATGTCCAACACATATTACACAATTAAAACATAGTCCCAACACCATTATATGCTTCTGAGTTATTCTTCCTCGTCCGCACCCTTCGGCCTTGACTCCACACCACCGTCCAGCCTCTCCTACTGTTGTCGCAGTCGTCGATGTAGAAGCACTATCCGTCGATGTGGAAAGCACCGTGTTTGTTCACGGTCGGGAAACAATTTCACATATGCCATAACCGCGGCTAGCAAACTTAATCTGGTTGCTCCACTGCTTCAGAATTGGTCCATATCGTTGCGGATGCGCTTTACCTTAACGTTCTGCCCTGCTTGTTCGCCGAAGTCTGATCCGGGATGTTATTCTCTCTCTCCCCATACGTTTTACCTTGTGAAAATTGCCGATGACTACTAAACCCTGTCATCTCAATGTCCAGAATTGATACTACATCTTTAAATAGTATGGGGACACGAAGGAGTGCTAGCGTGCCAATCTCAAATCTGCCGAACAGGCTAGGCCAACACATGTTGAGAAAGGCAGGCATGCACCAACTTTGGTTTTGATTGCATGTACAAGTCACAAGTGGATAACATCCATTCACAATTGTGTACATCTGAGTATGTAACCTCATTTGGCAAGAACACAAAAATCATGCTTAGGATAGTGAAACTGACATAGCATCTTTCCGGATATACTAGTATGAAAGTGGCTGAGGCAGTGTGCTGGGGTTTTCTTTCTTATCTATCTTTGCCAGTGTAACTTCCCATGACAAACGGCTACACATAAGGTGTGTTCTGGTTATCTGCAATATGCTTCTTTTGCTAAACTTGTGCCTTTCTCTGAATATATCTCAAAGGCCATGGAATACAGCCTCTACAAATACTTCGACTGCACATACGAAAGAGAAGAATAACTCGTTTCAATCAAACCCTTAGAAATTGGTATATCTCCAACCTTGTGTGTTGTAATGTCACATAAAGTCCGTGATTCTTCTCCTGCATAGTGTGCAAGTAGACGGACAACATTATCCATATATGCGTAGAGATGTTCCCAAACCTTCCTCCTAGCCTCTGCTTAGCCCTCCAAGCCTTCCTAGGAATGTCATAATTCCATCTGACCTCTCACTGCTGTCTGGATGTTTTTGCTTCATATCTTTTTTCTCTCACTATCTCAGTATACATGGAGTTGCGCAATGAGGGAGTTGAAGTCAGGTTGGATGACGAACCAACAGGTTTTTCCTCACCACAAATTATGTGGGCCACATTGGTGACAACCCAGTGGAATGTTTATACGTGCGGCACGCCCAATGCACCTTTGCATGGGGACACCTGTTCACACACTCATCACGGTATAGTTTGTTGGACTTGATATGTGTGGTCCGAAAAACCCTCTGACGTAGACATAGCCCCATTATCACGCCATACGCTTCAAGTTTTTCTTGTATCAACATAGGCCCCTATCGGACTGGTTCAGATTATATTGCCATGGAAGTCTCTGGCATAGTTGACAGTGAGATACGGGGATATGGTCCTGATCCTCATGCAGCAAGGAATGGTAGCCTCACCTTCATCCTCAGGAAGTTTTCAGAATCCAGATACTCCGGCTAATCACTCCTCGTCCTCTTCCTCCGCATCCCCTCGCCATTTCATTCACGCCTCCGTCATCCCAGATAGACAGAAACACCAGAACAGCTAATATAATCGACTACTTACCTAGTATCAGACCACAAAGCATTTGTGTGGCGAGTATTCCGACCTCTTGCTAGCATCCATCATCCCGTGGGCTGTGACCCGGATAAATAAATCTACAATTTAGCCACTTGACTACCTGGCTGGATCATACACCCACGTGGAGTGGTACGGTATTCTCCTCCTTCGCCACTGGTTGGCACTAGGACATATGGGTGGATTCTTCGGGTGGTCCGTCGGCAACGCTTACAATGGGTCAGCACAATGTGGCTCCTATCTATCAGGCACAACTCCCACTTGACATTTTACAGGATTTGGTCCCACAACTGGGGATATGACGAACCTACTTTATGATCAGCCCAAACTAGTAGTCAACCAGTGCTACCACTGTTCATAATGTCCAGTCGCCGCTTCGTCTGAAAGTGTATGACACAACCTTTTTAAAACTCCTAAGATCAACCCCACCAACTCTTATAGCGAACATTAACCAGGCCGTAGTTAACAGTCAATTTACAGATTCAGTCATTTTCAATTCCCTGTAAGAACGTTTCCACCTTCTCATAAATCGCAACGACAGAAATTATCTAGCCGCTACACTAAACTAATCCGCTAAAAGACTATGTACACTAAATAAAATCGTACAGACAAGAAATTTGTGACGTACATTGTTATACCTTCGACGCGTTGTGTCCCCTTCTTCTTCTCCTCTCTACACTCTCCAGCGCAGCCGGCACCTCGCGGGACTCCTTTCACCTTACCAGAAAACAACCCGTACCTGCTCTACCACCACCGGTATCCTCCCAACCACAACCCCACTGCCTCAACACCGCAACCTTCCTCCACCCCACCATCTCCTCTAACCATCCACCCTCTCGCCACCCCTACATGGCTCCTTCCTCTCACGACACAAAAAACATACCCCCATAGCAAACAAAATAACCGATAGCCGGCGGAGAAATGCATATATTCTATTGTTTTGGTTGGTTGATAGGAATAATGGGTGGACCGAGGGAAGAGATCAGTGTCGGGGGTGAAGAGTAAGAGATGCAACGATATGAGAGAGAGGTGAAAAACGAGTCATAGGAAGCAGAAAAGAAAGACGATGCGTCGGCCTTATCCAGTGAAGCTCTCGGTATCCGATGCGACGGGCCCTCCTCGGTCGCCTGGGTGGCCGGCAGGCACCTTTCGGGTCGCGTGGGAGCTGATGGGCCGCTCTCGCCCACTGGGGTTAGCCGACCAGCTCGCTTCGGCCAACTCCAGGACCGAAGGAACCCCTTACTTCGGCTAGCCAATAGATGGCCGACGGGATAATATTTCTGGGTTTTTTAGTTCAGTCCCTCTTAGTTTTTCAAGATTTCTATAAAATAGTCATAGTTTTGAAAAAAATCTTGTGATTTCGGGGGGGGGGGGGGGGCGGTGCAGACAGAGCGATTCCGTGGCAACTACCACGTAGTTTTCTGAATTATCTTTTGGTATTACTGAAGACCGTGTAGTCAATGTTCCTCATTGCACGGTAAGCCTCTTTTCGTGTTGAATGAAAAAATCTTATCTTCTTTTCCTCTCAGGTAAATGTCTTCAAAGGTGAGCGGGGAGACTTAAAGTTTCAGCATCATTTACTGTGTAGGGCCGTGCAAACTTTTCAGGGCCCCGTTACTCTGTGATAACAGCATACTGTGTTGTACATGATGTAACGAGGTGGGATAGTGAAGGCGATGACCCTGCATTTGAGGAAATCATCAGTGACTGCATGATCTCCCCTACCGTTTCCCCTGCACCAATTTCATGCGGGGTTGGGATCAGGGTGTGCATTCCACCATTGGCATGCTAACAATGGTGCAGGTTCAGGCGCTTTACCTTCAGGATATGGACCTACAACCGTCTGGGTACATGAACGGCGAGCAAGCTTTGCCTATTTCCCAGTGTTGTTTGGCCTGTCGGAGATTAGCTTGTGTGGTGTGAAAATTGCTTACACGAAAGAAACGCACGACGTTTTCTCTTTTTTCAGAATACTGGGCGCGATGAAGGAAGGCACGCCACTGGTCGCAACGTTGGATACGCAGGCTCTTTTTTGTACTCCATTTGACACAAGGCAAGGAGGCAACCGCTAGATTTTGCTCCACACGCAACACCACCCTAGCCGCAAGGTTTTGCCGGTTACTCTGTCCGGGCCACCTAAGTTACCGGGCAAGCATAGTTGAGTATCTTAAAGTGTTGTCCACATGGAACCAGGGCGCGTTTTTTTCCATGGCCCAAAACTGTGTTTTGCTTAGATTTGGGCTTTGTTTCTCCTTCCTGTTTGTTTACTTTCTCAAGAATACTCGCCGCCGCACTCCTATGATAATGCCACTTTATTGTGGATAAATCTATCCAAAAATGTTTGAGAAGTTTTGCCACAGTCATTTTTCGTTTGTCCCCCCGTAATGGAGTCAGCCCCATTTTTCACGATGTTGAAGAGCCGTCGGTTTTTTCCCTACTAACACAAGTGTTCTAACAAGTAATGTGCGGTATTTATTTTTCAGCATGTAGTTTTTGATGAAAGAAAACTGCGACCCCCCGGCGACTGTTGGTCGCGCCTCGCGGTTGCTGGGTTTTTTAAAATGTCATAAACCCCGTATACTGGGTTTAATAAATAAACTCTGAAACGCATGCAGATGATGGTGCTGCGCCTTAGTGTTTTGTTACACCACTTAACGTTTTGTGCAAAATGGCACCAAAATGATGGTATACTTACCCCACAAATAACAAGTTTACACAGAATTGGAAAAATTAAATCAAAAGTATTTGAATTTTATTTTCAAATAAGGTTGAACTAGGGGTATGAGTTAGAGCGTACAAAAATTATGAAACATTTGATGGATCTGGAAAAGTGAGAAGAAATTGTGTGGTACGTTTCGAAGCTCCACCTCGGGCAGACGGAAAAATGAACAGGATTTGAAGAAGTGTATAAGGAATTGGATTGAACATGCAAACATTGTGGGAAATCGCCGTGTTTGTGTGTGTGGGGTGGTGGAAAGTTCTAGACATTTAACACCAAAATAAATTTCTTTTAAACGGCCTTCTTTTTTTTGCACAATAAATGGGTTTGCTTAAATTGGGATGTACAAGTCGAGCATTCCCGTAAGGTTCCCCCGCGCGTCCACGGAGCCCCAGCCCCCACCCATCATCGCCGTGGGTGAGGTACCGACATATATAAGGAGGGTTCTCAATCATCAAGAATGCGGGGGCTCCCCGGGGGGTGGGGTGTATGGGGGTGCATATGTGGGTCCAACTTTATATACATATATGTTTTGAGTGTCAAGAAAGATCACCTCGAAATCGGTGCGCCCGTGAATGTTCGTTTTTGTATTGATGCCCGCGAAGGTTTCCTCCCCATTTTTAAATGCCCCCCGCCAATATCGGCGTGTGTGAGGTCCTAACCAACGAAAGGGAGGGTTCTCCCCTCTGGCGAGTATGGGGGGGCTGTTTTTTGGTTCTTTCTAGAGGTGCCTAATCATGAAAAAAAGGGCAACTGTTTCCGGTGGTGCCGCATGAGTTTACACCCCCTGCCGTGAGACCACATGCGGGGCCATTGTTTTCCCGCCGCCTTATACGTATGGTCCTGCAAGGTTCCTTGCGCGCAACAGAGGTTTCCCCTCCATCGGAGTGGGGGGGGTGGTTCCGACAATAAAATCGGAGGGTTCTCGCTCTCGAGATGGCGGGGACTGGGGGGGATGCATATAGGCACATTGTGCCTGTACGGGTTCTTGCGCGCAAAAGAGGGTTCCCCCCATCGGCGCGGTGAGTTTCGACAATAAAAGGAGGGTTCTCTCTCTCGAGATGGCGGGGACTGCCGATGGGGGAGGGGTATGGGAATGCTATAGGAGTCCGGCGTCATATACATATGGTTTTGGACCGGGCGAAGAAGAAGTACTCGCCTGTCCATATACATTGGTTCCTCACACGTCACAGAGGGCCCCCTCCCCCAGCCGTGGTGGACGTACCGCTATATAGAAGGAGGGTTGTCAATCATCAAGATGGCGGGGGCCTGCCCGGGGGGGGGGGGGGGTTGTATGGGGTTGCGTATAGGAGGTCCCACGTTATATACATATAGGGTTGAGTGTGCGAAGAAGAATAATCACCTCAAAAATCAGTTTGCCCCGTGAAGGTTCGTTTTTTCGTATTGATTGACCCGCGAGGGTTCCTCCCTTCATTAAAAGGCCCCGCAAATCGGTGTCGTGTGAGGTTCCTAACAGAAAAGGGAGGGTTCTCCCTCGGCGAGATGGGGGGGGTCTGTTTTGGTTCTTTCGGAGATGCCTAATCATGGAAAAAAAGGGGGCACTGCTCCGTGGGTGCCGCGATGAGTTACACCCTACCTTGAGACCCATGCGGGGCCGATTGTTTCCACCGCCATATACATATGGGCCTCAAGGTTCATTGCGCGCAACAGAGGGTTCCCCCCCATCGGCGCGGGCGAGGTTCCGACACTAAAAAGGAGGGTTCTCACTTCTCGAGATGGTGGGGGGGTCTGTCGGGGAGGGGGGGGGGTATGGGAATGCTATAGGAGGTCCGGCGTCACATACATATGCTTTGACTGTCGAAGAAGAAGACCCACCTATCTGTAAAAATGGAATGGTGCGTTTTTTGCGTCCAACTTCTACAGCGCAGAAGAGTTTGACACGTGTCAATGCTATATTAATGATTTTTTTCACGGACGCACCACATAAAAAGTCCCCCGCGACGCATGGCGAACGCATCTCTATGACAAACAAATGTCCATGGCAGGGTAGATTCGGTGCTACCGGTATCAAATGTCTATGACCCAACGTCCGTTTTTTTTTGTATTACTCCCCGCGAAGTTCCTCACGCATATCAGAGGGTTCCTCGGATCGTCTGCATGAGGTTCTACGACACACAAAAAAGGAGGATCCTCCCCTACGGTGAGAACCACATCCGTGCCGATTTTTTCCGCGGCATATACATATGGTCCTGTTAAAGGGTCCTCGTGCGTAACAAAGGGTCCCCCCATCGGCGTGGGTGGGCTTCGACTATATAGAAGGAGGGTCTACTCATCGAGCTGGGACCTGGGGGGGGGGTATGGGAATGCATATGAAAAGGAGGGCCAACGTTACATACATATGAACCGCCGTCCATTTTTAGGTACAGTTCCCCGAAGGTCCCTCGCGCCTTCAGAGGGGCTCCCTACAAATCGTCTGAGGTCATGAAGTGTCGCGAAAAGGAGGGTCCTCACTCATTGGAGGAGGGGGGGGGTCGGGCCCCTCTTGTGCTATATCATCGCGGTCCCGGGCGTTCAGGGCCTCTTCCTTCGGAATTGGAGCCTACAACCGTCAGTACATGGACGACTCGCGAGCAAGCTTGCCATTCCCAGTATGTTGTTCGGCCTGCCGGAAGATTCAGCTATGTGGTGGTAAAAATGCTTACCGACAGACAGGTCACACGGTTCTCCTAGTTGGGCATATATTGGTGCGCCGATGAAGGGGACACCCACGTGGTTGCAAGGTTTGGATATGCAGGCTCTTTGTACTCCATTGACACAAGGCAAAGGAGGCAACCGAGGTTTGCGCGCCACACTAACACCACCTCGCCTGCAGTTTTGCCGTTCCACTCTGTCCTGGCCACCTAAGTTCCGGCAACCATAGTTGAGTAACTAAAGTGTACCGTGGAAGGGCGCATTTTTTTCATGGCACAAATGTGTTTGATTAGATTTGGCTTGTTTCCTTCTTCTTCATGTTGGTTTACCTTTCCAAGAATATGGCGTCGACTCCTGTGATATTGCACTTTATTGTTATATATCCCAAAAATGTTTGAGAGATTTGTGCCCAGTACATTTTTTTTTTTCGTTTGTCCCCCGTATGGGCAGCATATGTTTTGTGTTGAGACCTTTCGGTTTTTTCCCTTACATACAGTGTTCACACGTAAGTGCGGTTTTTTTTTTCACATGTCATGCTTTTGATGAAGAAAAAATGCGACCCCTCGAATGTTCGTCGCGCCTCCGTGCTTGCGGGTTTTTTAAAATGGTCATAAACCCGGTATAATGGTTTTAAAACTCTGAAACGCATGCAGAATGGCTTGCGCCTTAGTTTTGTTACACACTTATCGTTTTGCTGCAAAAATGGCACAAAATGATGTATACTATCCCCACATAACAAGTTTTACACGATTGGAAAAATTAAATTCAAAGTTTTTGAATTTTATTTTCAAATAGTTTGAACTCAGGGGTATGAGTTAGGATCTACAAAATTATGAAACATTTGATAGGAGCTGGGAAAAGTGAGAGAATTGTGGGGTAAAGTTTCGAACTCAACCTCGGGGCGGAAAAATGAACAGGATTTGAAGAGTTTGATAAGGAATTGTTTGAATTTAAACTGAACAAATTTGGAAAGCATGTTTGAATGTGAAAAGTTGAATGACATGTTAAAGCAAAATAATTTTTTACGGCCTTATTTTTTTGCAAAATAAATGGGTTAAAAACTCTGGATGTTACAGCCGAGCATTCCCGTAGGTTCCCCCGCGCGTCCGGAGCCCCCCCCCCCCCCCCCCACCCCCATCATCAGGCGTGGGTTGAGGTACCGACTATATAGAAGGAGGGTTCTCAATCATCCAAGAATGCGGGGCCTGCCCGGGTGGTGGGGGTGCATATAGTAGGTCCAACGTTATATACATATATGTTGAGTGTGGCGAAGAAGAATCACCTCGGAATCGGTGCCGCCCGTGAAGGTTCGTTTTAGTATTGATGCCCGCCGAAGGTTCCTCCCGCATTTTTAAATGCCCCGCAATTGGTGTGTGTGAGGTCCTAACACACACAAAGGGAGGGTTCTCCCTCGGCGAGATGGGGGGGGCTGTTTTGGTTCTTTCTAGAGGTGCCTAATCATGAAAAAAAAGGGGCAACTGTTCCGTGGGTGCCGCGATGAGTTTACACCCCCTGCCGCGAGAAACACACATGCGGGGCGATTGTTTTTCGCCGCCTTATACTTTTGGTTCCTGCAAGGTTCCTTGCGCTCAACAGAGGGTTCCCCTCCATCGGAGTGGGGGGGGGTTCCAACAATAAAATCGGAGGTTTCTCGCTCTCTCGAGTGGCGGGGGACTGGGGGGGGGATGCATATAGGCACATGGGTGCTGTACGGGGTTCCTTGGGTCCTCAAAAAGGGTTCCCCCCCATCGGCGCGTTGAGTTTCGACAATAAAAGGAGGTCTCCTCTAGTCGAGATGGCGGGGACTGCCGAGGGGGGGTGGGGTGGTATGGGATGCTATATAGGCCGGCGTCATATACATATGGTTTTGACCGTGCGAAAAGAAGACTCGCCTGTCCATATACATATATGTTCCTCGCACGTCACAGAGGCCCCCTCCCCCATCGCGTGGGTGGGTACCGACTATATAGAAGGAGGTTGTCAATCATCAAGATGGCGGGGCCCTGCCCGGGGGGGGGGGGGTTTATGGGGTTGCATATAGAGGTCCAACGTTATTACATTAAGGGTTGAGTGTGCGAAGAAGAATAATCACCTCAAAAACAGGTTGCCCCGTGAAGGTTCGTTTTTTCGTATTGATGCCCGCGAAGGTTCCTCCCGCATTTAAAGGCCCCACAAATCGGTGTCGGTGAGGTCCTAACAGACATGACAAAGGGAGGGTTCTCCCTCGGCGAGATGGGGGGGCTGTTTTGGTTCTTTCGGAGATGCCTAATCATGGAAAAAAAAGGGGGCACTGCTCCGTGGGTCCGCGATGAGTTTACACCCCCTGCCGTGAGACCACATGCGGGGCCGATTGTTTCACACATCATTTTTCAATCACCGCCATTACATATGGGCCTGCAAGGTTCATTGCGCGCAACAGGGGTTCCCCCCATCGGCGCGGGCGATGTTTTCCGACACTAAAAAGAGGTTTCTCACTCTCGAGATGGCGGGGGCTGCCGGGGAGGGGGGGGGTATGGGAATGCATATAGGAGGTCCGGCGTCACATACCTATGGCTTTGACCGTGCGAAGAAGAAGACCCACCTATCATGTAAAAATGGAACGGTGCGTTTTTTTTCGTCCAACTTCTAGAGCGCAAAGAGGTTGACACTTGTCAACTATATAAATGATTTTTTCATTTCTCACGATGCACCACACATAAAAAAGTTCCCCCCGCGCATGGCGAACGCCTCTCTTATGACAAACAAAATGTCATGGCAGGGGTATCGATTCGGTGGCTACCGGATCAAATGTCTATGGAACCAACGTCCGTTTTTTGGTATCTGACCCGCGAAGGTTCCTCCATCATATCAGAGGGTTCCTCGGATCGGTCCTGCATGAGGTTCAACACACAAAAAGGAGGATCCTCCCCTTACGGTGAGACCACATCCGTGCCGATTTTTTCCGCGGCATATACATATGGTCCTTGTAAAGGGTCCCGTGGCATAACAGGGTCCCCCCATCGGCGTGGGTGAGGTTTCGACTATATAGAAGAGGGTTCTCACTCATCGAGCTGGGACCGGGGGGGGGGGGTATGGGAATGCATATGAAAAGGATGGGCCAACGTTATAACATACATATAGACCTCCGTCCATTTTTAGGTACAGTTCCCCGTAATATGTCCCCTCGCGCCTTCAGATGGGCTCCCTACAATCGTTGAGGTCATGAGAGTACGAAAAGGAGGATCCTCACTCATCGAAGGGGGTGGGGTCGGCCCCTCTTGTGCTATATCATGCTGCGGGTCGTCCGGTGTCAGGTTCAGGGCCTCTCCTTCGGATATGGGACCTACAACCGTCAAGATACATGGAACTCGCGAGCAAGCTTGCCATTCCCAGTTTGTTCGGCTTGCCGGAAGATTCAGCTATGTGTGTGAAATGCTTACACGAAAGAACAGGCACACGGTTTCTTCTATTTGGGCATAATATGGGCGCCGATGAAGGGGCACGCCACTGGGTTTAAGGTTTTGGATACGCAGGCTCTTTGTACTCCATTGACACACTAGGCAAAGGAGGCAACCGAAGTTTTTGCGCCACACTAACACCACCCTACCTGCAAGGTTTTTGCCGGTTACTCTGTCCTGGCCGCCTAAGTTACCGGCAAGCATAGTTAGTACTAAAGTGTCACACAGCGGAAGGGGCGCGTTTTTTTCATGGCACAAAATGTGTTTGATTAGATTTGGGCTTGTTTCTTCATGTTTGTTTACCTTTCTCAAGAATATCGTCGACTCCTATGATATGCACTTTATTTTTTAATATCACGAAAAATGTTTGAGAAGTTGTCCCAGTACTTTTTTCGTTTGTCCCCCGTTGGAGCAGCATATGTTTTGTGTTGAGGAGCCGTTCGGTTCCCTTACTAACAAGTGTTACTAACAAGTAATGTGCGGTTTTTTTTTTTCACATGTCGTGCTTTTTGAATGAAGAAAAAAATGCGACCCCGCGAATGTTCGTCGCGCCTCGTCGGTGCTGCGGTTTTTTAAAATGTCATAAACCTGGTATAATGGGTTTAAAAACTCTGAAACGCATGCAGAATGGTGCTTGCGCCTTAGTGTTTTGTTCCACCACTTAATCGTTTTTGTGCAAAAATGGCACAAAAATGATGTGATACTTAGCCCCACATACAAGTTTTACACGAAGTGAAAAATTAAATCAAAAGTATTTGAATTTTATTTTCAATAGGTTAAACTAGGGTATAGTTAGGAGCTTACAAAATTATGAAACATTTGATGGAGCTGGAAAAGTGAGAGAAAAATTGTGGGTAAAGTTACGAAGCTCAACCTCGGGGCGGAAAATGAACGATTTGAAGAAGGTTGATAAGGAATTGGAATTTGAAATGACGAATTTGGAAAGCATTTGAAGTGAAGTTGACATGTTTAAGCAGAATATTTTTTACGGCCTTATTTTTTTTGCAAATATAAATGGGTTTAAAACTCTGGGATGTTACATCTAGCATTCCCTTAAGGTTCCCCCGCGCGTCACGGAGGCCCCCCCATCGGCGTGGGTGAGGACCGACTATATGAAGGGGGGTTCTCAATCATCGATGGCAGGGGCCTGCCCGGGGGGTGGGGGTGTTGGGGGTGGGCATATAGGAGGTCCAACGTTATATACATATAGGTTTGAGTGTGCCAAGAGAAGAATCACCTCGAAATCGGTGCGCCCGGAAGGTTCGTTTTTAGTATTGATGCCTGCGAAGGTTCCTCCTGCATTTTTAATGCCCTGCAAATCTTGGTGTGTGAGGTCCTTACACAACAAAGGGAGGGTTCTCCCTCGGCGAGATGGGGGACTGTTTTGGTTCTTTCGAGAGATGCCTAACATGAAAAAAAAAGGGGCGCAACTGTTCCGTGGGTGCCGCGATGAGTTTACAGCCCTGCCGCGAGACCACATGCGGGCCGATTGTTTTCGCCGCCTTATACATATGGTCCTGCAAGGTTCCTTGCGCGCAACAGAGGGTTCCCCCCGCATCGGAGTGGGGGGGGGTCCGACAATAAAAAGGAGGGTTCTCGCTCTCGAGATGGCGGGGACTGGGGGGAGGGATGGAATGCATATAGGCACCTGTGGTGCTGTAGCGGGTTCCTTGCGCGCAAAAAGGGTTCCCCCCATCGACGCGGGTGAGGTTCCGCAAATAAAAAGGAGGGTTCTCTCTCTCGAGATGGCGGGGACTGCCGGGGGGGGAGGGGTGGTATGGGAATGCATATAGGAGGTCCGGCGTCATATACATATGGTTTTGACCGTGCGAAGAAGAAGACTCGCCTGTCCACATACATATGGTTCCTCGCGCGTCACAGAGGGCCCCCTCCCCCATCAGCGTGGGTGAGGTACCGACTATATAGAAGGAGGGTTGTCAATCATCAAGATGGCGGGGGCCTGCCCTGGGGGGGGGGGTGTATGGGGGGTGCATATAGGAGGTCCAGAGTTATATATATATAGGGTTGAGTGTGCGAAGAAAATAATCACCTCAGAATCGGTGTGCCCCCGTGATGGTTCGTTTTTTTGTATTGATGCCCGCAAGGTTCCTCCCGCATTTAAAAGGCCCTCCAAAAGGTGTCTCGCGTGAGGTCCTAACATGACAAAAGGGAGGGTTCTCCCTCGGCGAGTTGGGGGCTGTTTTTGTTCTTTCGAGAGATGCCTAATCATGGAAAAAAAGGGGGCACTGTTCCGTGGTGCCGCGATGAGTTTACACCCCTGCCGTGAGAGCCACAATGCGGGGCCGATTGTTTCATCACCGCCATATACATATGGGCCTGAGTTCATTGCGCGCAACAGAGGGTTCCCCCCATCGGAGTGGGTGGGGTTCCGACAATCAAAGAGGAGGGTTCTCGCTCTCGAGATGGTGGGGACGGGGGGGGGGGGGGGGGGATGGGAATGCATATAGGCACATGGGTGCTGTACGGTTTCCTTGCGTGCAAAAGTGGGTTCCCCCCATCGCGCGGTTGAGGTTCCGACAAAACAGGAGGGTTCTCTCTCTCGAGATGGCGGTGACTGCCGAGGGGATGGTATGGGAATGCATATAGGAGTCCGGCGTCATATACATATGGTTTTGACCGTGGCGAAGAGAAGACTCGCCTATCCATATACATATGGTTTTGCCACGTTTCGTTTATGACAACCAATGACACACAGGGGAATCGATTCGTGCTACGTTATCGATATGTCTTGAAACCAACGTTCGTTTTGGTATCGCTGTCCCTGAATGTTCCTAACGCATCTCAGAGGGTTCTCCATCGGTGAGATGGGGGTGGGTTGTTTGTTCTTTCGGGGATGCCTAATCATGCCACGCGAGGCTGATTTGGACGGAAAAAGGGGCAACTGTTCCGTGGGTGACACGATGAGTTTACACCCCTACTGTGAGACCACATGCGGGGCGATTGTTTCGCCCGCCATATACATATGGTCTGCCAGGTTCCTTGCGTGCAACAGAGGGTTCCCCCCTCTCGGCGTGGGTGAGGTCCCGACAATTAAAAAGGAGGGATTCTCACTCTCTAGATGCCGGGACTGCGCGGGGGGGGGTGGGGGGGGGGGTGGGTGGGAAGGCATAGT